>VFSE01000056.1:10000-37500 GCA_010157825.1 Vickermania ingenoplastis | reverse complement strand
CGCGAAGCGTTGGCATGGCACCCGAATCTTTGAGGGCGGGGCGAGGTCTTCCTGCGCATCTTGGATATCCGCGCCCTGGCCTACCAATGCGATGCCGTCCAGGCACGCGATGAATCGGGCTGTGAGGTGGCGAGACATGGCCGGCTGAAATGCCTCGCGGGCCTAGGAAGTAAGAAGGACAAGGCGAATGAGATGGGGCACCGATCACAGAAAATTTACATTTTAATATTTTAGTTCCCGTGCTCCAAGAAGAAGAAAAGATACAGAGAGGATATTGCATCAAAAACGAAGGAAATAATGAGACAAAGAGGCGGGAACGCGAAACCAAAAAGATAACTGAATGCGATAAACCCCTGCTCGGGTGAATCCAGGCCGCAGAAAATGAATAGAGGTTCTTGCCGTTTCAGGACTTGATTCCTACGCATACTTGGTTCAGAGAGAAGGTTGACACCTTATGTTTTCTTTACTCCTTCCTCTTCCTTTTTCCTAGGTATAGGCAAGTCAGGCAAGGGGCTCCTTCCCAAATGCGATGCATTATACGCTTGCAAAGGCGCTGCCCCATCTCATTCGCCTTGCCTCTTCCCACTTCCCGCCCGCGAGGCATTCCATGGGCCCTCGCGCCGAAGCGGAGGCACGCTGGGAAGAGGCGCCGCGGATCGTTGGCCCGCAGCAAGTGCTGCATCCTCGGGATGCCAGTGGCGCGAAGCAGGGGAATTTTTGATTGGCCTGGGGGGCCCTGCTCTGCGGGGAGGTCGGAGAAGGGGTCCTACCTGCCGACTCTTTCTTCGAGCCAGCCAGAGGCTTCTTTTTTGGGCCCCTCGATGCCGACGCCATCGACGATGAGAGCAGCCCCGAGGATCTTTACCACGAGTCGGCCACGGGGATGGGCCCCCCCTACCGCCAGCCGGCGGCCCGCTGGCCCCTGGATCGCGGCGCACTTGGAAGCGTTGGCATGGCACCCGAATCTTTGGAGGGCGGGGCGGAGGTCTTCCTGCGCATCTTGGATATCCGCGCCCTGGCCTACCAATGCGATGCCGTCCAGGCACGCGATGAATCGGGCTGTGAGGTGGCGAGACATGGCCGGCTGAAATGCCTCGCGGGCCTAGGAAGTAAGAAGGGACAAGGCGAATGAGATGGGGCACCGATCACAGAAAATTTACATTTTAATATTTTAGTTCCCGTGCTCCAAGAAGAAGAAAAGATACAGAGAGGATATTGCATCAAAAACGAAGGAAATAATGAGACAAAGAGGCGGGAACGCGAAACCAAAAAGATAACTGAATGCGATAAACCCCTGCTCGGGTGAATCCAGGCCGCAGAAAATGAATAGAGGTTCTTGCCGTTTCAGGACTTGATTCCTACGCATACTTGGTTCAGAGAGAAGGTTGACACCTTATGTTTTCTTTACTCCTTCCTCTTCCTTTTTCCTAGGGTATAGGCAAGTCTAGGCAAGGGGCTCCTTCCCAAATGCGATGCATTATACGCTTGCAAAGGCGCTGCCCCATCTCATTCGCCTTGCCTCTTCCCACTTCCTAAGCCCGCGAGGCATTCCATGGGCCCTCGCGCCGAAGCGGAGGCACGCTGGGAAGAGGCGCCGCGGATCGTTGGCCCGCAGCAAGTGCTGCATCCTCGGGATGCCAGTGGCGCGAAGCAGGGGAATTTTTGATTGGCCTGGGGGGCCCTGCTCTGCGGGGAGGTCGGAGAAGGGGTCCTACCTGCCGACTCTTTCTTCGAGCCAGCCAGAGGCTTCTTTTTTGGGCCCCTCGATGCCGACGCCATCGACGATGAGAGCAGCCCCGAGGATCTTTACCACGAGTCGGCCACGGGGATGGGCCCCCCCTACCGCCAGCCGGCGGCCCGCTGGCCCTGGATCGCGGCGCGCTGGAAGCGTTGGCATGGCACCCGAATCTTTGCAGGGCGGGGCGGAGGTCTTCCTGCGCATCTTGGATATCCGCGCCCTGGCCTACCAATGCGATGCCGTCCAGGCACGCGATGAATCGGGCTGTGGTGGCGAGACATGGCCGGCTGAAATGCCTCGCGGGCCTGGAAGTAAGAAGGGACAAGGCGAATGAGATGGGGCACCGATCACAGAAAATTTACATTTTAATATTTTAGTTCCCGTGCTCCAAGAAGAAGAAAAGATACAGAGAGGATATTGCATCAAAAACGAAGGAAATAATGAGACAAAGAGGCGGGAACGCGAAACCAAAAAGATAACTGAATGCGATAAACCCCTGCTCGGGTGAATCCAGGCCGCAGAAAATGAATAGAGGTTCTTGCCGTTTCAGGACTTGATTCCTACGCATACTTGGTTCAGAGAGAAGGTTGACACCTTATGTTTTCTTTACTCCTTCCTCTTCCTTTTTCCTAGGGTATAGGCAAGTCTAGGCAAGGGGCTCCTTCCCAAATGCGATGCATTATACGCTTGCAAAGGCGCTGCCCCATCTCATTCGCCTTGCCTCTTCCCACCTAAGCCCGCGAGGCATTCCATGGGCCCTCGCGCCGAAGCGACGCACGCTGGGAAGAGGCGCCGCGGATCGTTGGCCCGCAGCAAGTGCTGCATCCTCGGGATGCCAGTGGCGCGAAGCAGGGGAATTTTTGATTGGCCTGGGGGCCCTGCTGCGGGGAGGTCGGAGAAGGGTCCTACCTGCCGACTCTTCTTCGAGCCGCCAGAGGCTTCTTTTGGGCCCTCGATGCCGACGCCATCGACGATGAGAGCAGCCCGAGGATCTTTACCACGAGTCGGCCACGGGATGGGCCCCTACCGCCAGCCGGCGGCCCGCTGGCCCCTGGATCGCGGCGCACCTGAAGCGTTGGCATGGCACCCGAATCTTTGGAGGGCGGGGCGGAGGTCTTCCTGCGCATCTTGGATATCCGCGCCCTGGCCTACCAATGCGATGCCGTCCAGGCACGCGATGAATCGGGCTGTGAGGTGGCGAGACATGGCCGGCTGAAATGCCTCGCGGGCCTAGGAAGTAAGAAGGGACAAGGCGAATGAGATGGGGCACCGATCACAGAAAATTTACATTTTAATATTTTAGTTCCCGTGCTCCAAGAAGAAGAAAAGATACAGAGAGGATATTGCATCAAAAACGAAGGAAATAATGAGACAAAGAGGCGGGAACGCGAAACCAAAAAGATAACTGAATGCGATAAACCCCTGCTCGGGTGAATCCAGGCCGCAGAAAATGAATAGAGGTTCTTGCCGTTTCAGGACTTGATTCCTACGCATACTTGGTTCAGAGAGAAGGTTGACACCTTATGTTTTCTTTACTCCTTCCTCTTCCTTTTTCCTAGGGTATAGGCAAGTCTAGGCAAGGGGCTCCTTCCCAAATGCGATGCATTATACGCTTGCAAAGGCGCTGCCCCATCTCATTCGCCTTGCCTCTTCCCACTTCCGCCCGCGAGGCATTCCATGGGCCCTCGCGCCGAAGAGAGCACGCTGGAAGAGGCGCCGCGGATCGTTGGCCCGCAGCGCTGCATCCTCGGGATGCCAGTGGCGCGAAGCAGGGGATTTTGATTGGGGGGGCCCTGCGGCGGGTCGGAGAAAGGGTCCTACCTGCCGACTCTTTCTTCGAGCCGCCAGGGCTTTTTTTGGGCCCTCGATGCCGACGTCATCGACGCGAGCAGCCCGAGGATCTTTACCACGAGTCGGCCACGGGATGGCCCCTACCGCCAGCCGGCGGCCCGCTGGCCCCTGGATCGCGGCGCGGAAGCGTTGGCACGGCACGAATCTTTGAGGGCGGGCGGATGTCTTCTGCGCATCTTATCCGCGCCCTGGTACCAATGCGATGCCTTCCAGCACCGATGAATCGGCTGTGAGGTGGCGAGACATGGCCGGCTGAAATGTCTCGAGGACCTGAAGTAGGAAGGGCAAGACGAATGTGATGAAGCAGCGCCTTCGCATGCGTATAATGCATCACATTTGGGAAAGAGCCCTTGCCTAGACTTACCTGTACCCTAGGAAAACGGAGAAAGAAGGAGTAAAGAAAACATAAGGAGTCAGCCTTCTCTCGGAGCCAAGTATCCGTAGGAATCAAGTCCGGAAACGGCAAGAACCTCTATTCATTTTCTGTGGTCTAGATTCACCCCACAGCGAGCATGCTTCTATGCACATCGGGCCTCAGCGGTGTCTGTTCGCCTTGAAGGGAGGCCCTCACATACCGGGGCGAAGCGTAACGAAGAGAGGGAAGACAAGTCGTAGCTGCTGGCTTGCGTACGATTTGGCCTCCTCTCGCTTCACCCCCAAAGACACGTGATAGTGTATCAGCCGGATTGGATGGACCGCTGATCTGGAAGAAGGTGACCTCGATACCGTTGCGGTACCACAGGTCATGGACATACTCGAAAAGCTTGTTGGGCGAGTATCCTCTTCCTATTCCGCCGAAACCATTCGCCCTCCTCTGAGCGTGAGCAATGGCTTCGTGGTCTGTGACAAGGGCGACTCGGGCTTTTTTTTTTTGTAAACCCCTGTCTTTGTGCGGGAGAGATCGCAGACCGAAGTGGCGACCGTGCAAGTAAGTAACGCGTGTGTAGTAGGAATGGTACCTCAGGGTACTTACTTCGTGACCATGGCCTTCTGTTTGCGATTCATCCTATGGCAAGGGCCCTCTGCGCCAGTGATGGCCGTATATGTGTGGTATATGGCGCAGGATAAAGGAAGAGAAACGAAAGATATACACGTCAGCCTGGCTGGAGATATAATCCGAGCAGCTGGGTGGGGTATATAGGCGATGAAACCGCAGTCAAAGGGAGGAGTCCTTCCAGTAGGCATGAACAGCCCCGATTGGTTGCGCTTGTGCCTTCGTTACTTCCGAGAGTTCGTTGCGTCATGGTTGCGTCGTTCCTTGGTGTCTTCGTGGCACTTTCTTCATTTCGTTTTCTGGGTTTTGTTTCAGCTTTGTTACCGGTGGGATTTCCTGCGTTTAATTTGTTTTCATGTAGTATCGGATTCTGGAAAGGTAGAAGAGCTTCGCGATCAGCAAAAGTGAGAGCTGTGAAAACTACGAGTTTGGTCGGGGTACCTTGGTTTCGGGGGACGGGTGATGTTGTTGCTATTCATGTGTGTCCTTGTTTCCTTGTGGCACTCGGGCTCCATCCGGAAGTCCCTCTCGCACCAATTGTCCCAGGGCAAGCTGAGCCGCCCGTGGCTCTGCGTCAGCCGAATGCTGAGCGTTAAAGAACCCTCGGTTTCTCACCAGCTCCGCCGAATAAGGCGTGTTCCGGTTGAAAAAACCACGCTCCCACTTTTGCTGATAAGTGGTTACGGTTCCCTCTGCTCTGTTTCGCGCGATAGCACCCCATCCCGCGTACGATGCATCCGTGAAGACGATGGCGCCATAGCACGCCTCATCGTACGTGGGGTGCCTCTCGTCGGCGATGCGCCACCAGTCGTTCTGGTAGAGCGCTTCCCCGAGTGCTACCATCTTGGCGTGCACCCTAGCGTCGTACCCTAGCGTCGAGGTACGGGAGCTCCGAGCCCCAATCGACGCCTTCTGCGACCCTTCTGTACACCCCGCGATATGCACGCAGCAGTTGGAACGCACTCGCTGGGTTCATGCGAGTGGTGTGGAGGGCATACAGCTCTAGTGGGACTAGAGATACGAATGATCGGCAGCTGAATCTCTCTGCCTGTAGTGCTAGGCCTAACTTTGCAACGGTTTTGATGGAGTTGCGTATCCACCTCTCTCCCTCAAACCACGCGTACTCCTCCCCGAGGAAAGTTACGGCCTTTTCTGCCTCCGTTAGAAGCGCCTCGTCGCTCATCGCCATAAGTTCGTCACGGTTCGGGGACGTCAGGAGATTGGCCTCTCTCATGCGCCCCAGTATCCTCCTCACAGTGCGCACGAATTCAGCCTCCTGACCTTCCTTCGCTGCTATGAGGACGTTGTCGATCAGGGTGTGGACTGTCACCTCTGTCTCTACGTCCACGATAGTCCACGCCACGGCCTGGCCCACTGCCACGCTCCATCTTGCCCCCGTCGGCAACGTCTTCAGGCGAAAGAAGTCCTTCCCCTTCCGAAAGACAAACTTGTTCCTCATCTTTCCTGGTTTCGGGATCGCGTCATAGAAGGCTTCGAAGTCGATGTGCAGCATGTACTTGCACTGCCGCAGTGACTGCCTTCTGCCCAAGCGTGTCGGGTACGTGACGTTGGGTACGTCGCTGGTCCGGATAGCCGTGTTGAGGTGAGGCTCGGTGATGAGCCGACGCCTGCCCTTCATCTCTGGCACCGCAAACACGTTCACACCGTGGTATCCCCAGGGGAGTTTGTTCTCGCCCAGCGTATCAGCGCCGATCGCTTCAAACTTCCCCATCTCTACCGCTTGCTGGATATCCTCTCGGGAGAGCTGCGTTGGCTCTATCGTCCTCGACGTCCAAAAGCCTTCGTACGTCTGCGGATCGAAATACTTCTGCACTCCGAGTAGAAAATCCTTGGTGGCGGAACGCGCCGTTTCCATTTGAAGGACGGCGTTCATGTCCAGGAGGGTGGTGTGCTTCAGGTGAAGCCCCCACTTTTTCATAGGGCCTGGTGGTACCGGATTGACGACGCACTGCATGCGTTGTATCTCCATATACAACGATACTTCGTTAATCCCCAACTCCTTGGTTGACGGAGCCTTCGAGCCTATGGATTCGGCTCGGGGTGGTGGAGGAGGGCGGCGCTGTCCTGCGCCATTGCGGCCTCCCGGGTTTGATGGCGGCCAAAACCCAAGTATATCTCCAGGGTCTCGAGCCGCTTGTGCCCGGTAAGTCTCATCAGTTCCGCTGTCGGCACTCCCTTCGCCGCCAGGTGATGAATCGCGCCCCTCCTCACCGATGTCAGCGCTGACTCCCTGTTCTCTCTCCGGAGAGCTGCCCGAATGCGATCCCTGAGATCCTCGTGATCCGGGAAAAGCTTCCGCTCCGGGGGAGTCCTCGCCAGGATCCTGGAGAGGTCGTTCGCTTGCTCCACTCTCAGCGTTGAGCCGGCCGCGTAAACCCTCTGAACTTCGCTCCCTTCCCGTAGCGCTGGGTCACCACTAGGCCGTACGTCCCGTCCTCTCTCGGATCCTTCTCGAGACGAATGTCTCGCTGGCGGAGATACGCCACATCCCCGGCCCTCGCTGCCAGACACCACATCATGGCCAAGAAGAGAGCTGCCCTCGGGCTGCTGCGACTCAGAGAGCGGATCGCCTCGCTGCACTGTGCAAGGGTCACCGGTGATGCTGGCTCCGACGGACTCTCCCTCATCATCCGCACGATTGTCTTCTTCGCCGTGTTCCACTCGGGAACTCGTTGAGGTGCACACCGTGGGACTCCGTTGTGTAGGGGAAGGTTCCGCAGGGCTCCTGCCATAGACGACAACTCCTTGTCCACTGTCGCTGGGCGCCATCCTCTCGCCTTGGCATCCATCAGGACGCATCGGATCGTCGCCGCTGCGATGTTCTGCCCTAAGTACTCCACGGGCATCGCTTGCAGCTTTCGTAGGCAGCGGATGTGGTGGTAACGCGTTGGCTTGCTGACGGCGTTCCATGAGAACATCTCCTGGTGTGGAGGCTTGTGGCTGAATATGTGCCAAGTCCTGGGGCAGGTAACCGAGCCTCCTGGCGGGCTGCCCTCGCTGTTTAACAGGAACGTGGGCTCGTCTCGTAGGATCTCCTGGTACTCATCCTGATCCTGGGCCTCGTTTCCTGGTTCGTTCTCCCGTGTCGCGGGTGCGCTTGTCACGGATGTCCTTCTCGATTGTGGCCGGGTGGTGCTTTGCTGGGGCCTCGCCGGGTATGTCGTCACACCCTCGGGCAGGTACAACCCAAGCACTGCCTCAGATACAACCGTCGTGAGGCGGTAGTACGCACCATCAGCTTCTGTTACTAGCTGTGCTCCAACTCGAAAAGACATTCCCTCGATAGTGCCGGGCAAGCATCCCGCTGACGCTGCCGAGGCCTGTCGCTCCGGAATGAGCATTGCGATAACTATCGCTTAGTCCAAGGTGCTACCCTTTTCGCGTTCAAAGGGAGTTGCAGCTCTTCCATAGTTGACGCAACCTTAGAATGGAGGGTGTGATGACGCGATCTATTGTCCTAGGGTTAGTTGTCGTACAAATCCGGGTCGTAGATAAAATTATCTTCGTATAGCAAATCTAAAGGTGTCATGTGACCTCGTTCGAACCAATGAATTTTCCCCTAAGTATCGGGTTGTTGGAATAACGTATCGTCTGTTCCGGTAAGGGATATTCCAAAGAGTGGTGTTTGCTCATCAAAGGGATCTTGTTCTGGTCCAGATGCTCCCGAGCCACTATCTCGATAACTTTGTCCACTACCGCACGCTTGATGGAGTGGGCGGACAGTTCTGGTCGAATCGTCTTCAAGCGGCGGCTCACCCCCTGACGTCGTATAATGATGCAATATTAGCTGATGAGGATTTACGCATCAGAACGCTGAAGAATCCAATATGGGATATAAGTAGGTTAGGATTTCTTCTTGTGGAACTATATGTGAGTTAACCCATTATAAAGAAGCTTTTGTTTTTTCGTTCATTATTTTGTTTTACTACTTTGTTATTTTCATTTTTGTTTTCTTTAAGTGAACTTGGAGCGATATTCTCCGTGCACCACTGTGCTATTATTTTGAGAGTGCGTTTTCATTTTCTTCCGAGTAGAGGTTTACGAGTAACGAGTAGAGAGTAAGCCAAACAACTAGCACAGCCAGAACAGCTGATACCCTTGTCCAAGTACGCAGTCTGTTTAAAATTTGTACCGGCATGCTAACAATAGAGTTGTCGTTGTAATACTAAGACCCGATAACATGAAGTTCCTGGTGCTCTTCACCCCAAAATGCACCCAACCAATAAGCTGAATGAATTGTAACCCCTTTGAATGGGGTTTGCGAGACCACAGAAATCTGAACTATTCTATTGCCGTGACGTCCGAGAACTGGATATGATGAACGATTCTCCGCCGAGAGCGTGCAAGTCAGTTTCCCCTTTTCCCTCCTCTTTGTTACTCCGTAGGTTCACACACACGTAGGCAATAGGATATTTCAGTAATGCGGTGCGCGACCAGGTAGGCCACCTACCAGCCAGCGCATTCGTCTTCTCTCCCTACCTGCCTATCTAGTGTAGTGGCATTAAACCTACTGTTTTGTATACAAAGAAGTACAGGAATGCCACCGGTAAACTAACTTGCTTTGCTAGAATATTATATAGATTTCACTTGGTCTCTTATATACTCCATTAACAATCACAAGATGTCATCTGATATGCATCGACTGTCTTCTGATTCTGCTGATATGTCTCTTCACACGACGACGTCAACAACCCTTTCTTCTCTTCACTCATCGTTGTTGACTACCTATAGTGCGGTACCTTTAGTTTGTTGCTTTCCAACTTTCAAAAAAAAAAAAAAGTGACAGGTGCCGTGCATTGTGTGGTTGAGTGCAATGGTAGTTTTTTGTGTGGGTGAAGTAGAGAGTGGTTAGTTGGATTATTGTACTGAGTGTTTTTCGCACTTCTCGACGGGTACACATTGAGGGCTTCTCATTTTTGTTCTGAGTTGCCAATAATTTACTCGTTTATTTTACTTTGTATTTTTACTGTCTTTTTCTTTTTTCCTGCATATGTGTTGTGTTCAAATATTCTTTCGACATTACTCTGATACCGTCATCTGGGTCGAAGGTCATTTTATTACATCCTTATGCTATTATATGTTCGTATATGCGTATATATGTGTATGTATGTGTTTTATTATACTTTCTTTTCTCTTTACTTTTAAACGCGCTGGCCTTTCATGGTGTGGTGTTTTTCCGGGGACATCCCGAAACTAGGGGGGCGAATCCAGTCCATGTTAGAAAGGCCCTGCAGTACGCACACTGAGTAAGGCTTGAAGGGGCGCCGCGATAACGTTTTTCCTCTTGTGAAGTGGATGATGATCTCGTGGGTGGTCATGCTTACAAAATTTTCCGGGCTCAAGAGCCGTATGTCGCTCCAACGACTGGCTGTTTTCCAGGCGAGAAAAAGTCCCGCTCTCAGAATCACATCGCGGGTACTTCGAATGAGGCTGAACAATTCTCTTTTTGTGATCGGAGGAGGTTGTTGTGCTGGTCGCTGCTCAGCCTGGCCCCGAGCATGGGACTGAAGTTGAGTGTAGGGTACATTCAGCAACTTGCAGAGCGTGATGCTCTGGCCCAAGTACGTCTTCCGAGTAGTGCTCGCGAGTTGGGGCGGGATAGGATGTGATGGAGTAGCAAGTATTCCAGAGTACACGTGGTTCTGTCGTAAAACGGCGGATGGCTTGTCAAGGCGTCCTGGAGAAGGCGGAATCGAGTGTTCCAGACTGCGGGGGATCCTCTGGTTTGGTAGATGTTGCGTTGTATGGGCGTAAGGGTCGTCGAGAGATGAGCTGAAAGGATGGGAATCTTCTCCAATAGCGCTCGCATTTCTGTTACCATTGGGTCCTTTGACCATAAGAGTCGGGTTCATCGAAGTGCCGCCGGTTTGTGAGGGAGTTGTGGTGGACGTGGGTAGGACATGGGCGCGGCGGGAAAACGCGATTGCTGCATTATTCCGCGCCTCCATGGGCAGCTCATCATATTATGCCCCGGTGTTTGGCACAGGAAGCACAATCTGCTATTCGTGGGCGGCCCCGGACGGCGAGGGCCGTAGGGTGCCTTCGCCGAAGGCGTAAATGCTTTTTTAGCAGCCTGTGCTCGTGCGGATTCGGCATCTTTTTTCTTCTTTTCATCTTCTGCTATTTTTTTCTCGTCTGCTTTTAGTTCGTCGATAAGCGCGAAGAATGGGTTCGTTTCCTTGTGCATTCGCTTGTACAGCACTTTTGCATTGACGTTATTAGCCTGACAGAACGCAAGTTGCTGGAGATCTAATAGCTTATTCGCCATCTCCGGACGCATTGCCAGATATCTATGCTCTGTAGGGATACTGCGACATATTCACCTCCATCGAATAATGGCATCCCTGGCGGTACGTAACCCTATGTGGGACGCCGGGGTGATTTCGTTAAGCGCATCTTGGAGATGGTAGTCGAAGTCCGGTGATAGTAAGTGGTCGAACCATGTTTGGGGATCCATAGCGTCCACTAGTTGATTTAGTTGCACGGGCTGTGCAACCGGTTCCTCTGGGGTGATGTACCTGGTCTCTTCCTCTTCGTCAGATTCGTGAACACTTTCTTGCTGGGTATCTTCCTTGGTCGAAATTACTTTAAAAGCTGAAAATTCAAATTGGGCCGTACTCCCAAAGGTGTGAGGGACCACTTCTGTGTTTGATCCCCGGCGCTCCACAGAGCTAATTTCCAGAGAGCTTCGAGTTGTAGACCGGTTGAGATTTATCACTGTAACGATTCCAGATAAGGTTGTCCATCTTTCACTGTCTTTTCTGCGTTGCTTGTAAAAGACAACCATTCCTACGGACACTCTCAATTGTTGATCAGTGTAGGCTGCCATGTTTTAGCGTGGCTGTGGGAAGTCGAAGTTCGATATGGTAAATGATATCTGAGGTAGATCATGATTAGGCGAAATAGACACTAGAAAGTAAGGTTCTGTTGTTTATTGAACGATTCGCCGTGAGAGATGTACAGGGTTTCAGCCAGGTTGGCTAATAGATTTTTACTTTCTAGTAGTGTAAATCCCTTCTTTCAAATGAGTGTAAACCATAAGTAGCTGGACCCCTATCGTCCTCAGTAAACTGTACCCAAATTGTCTAACAGCTACAAGATCGCTAAGCAACCGTGTACAACACAAGGCGCTAAATCACACAGTTTATTTCCAATTCCAATAAGCCAAAGGTCTTGTTGTCTTATATTTCTCATGTGATTGGATTACGATTAATCCAATAAAAATTTGTTGTAGAGACTGTTAGTCCTCGCGCCAACTTTTTTGTTGTTGTTGTTGTACAATGGGACACAACCGGTTTACTCGAAAAGTCGAGGACATCAACGCTAAGGCACCGCCAATATCTTGCATGAAAAGGTATAAAGAAGACTTTTCCCTGAAATAAAACCAAAAACAAGAGGACTCGAACTTACTATATAAGAACTGCATCGCAAAAAGATACAGTTAGGTGGAACCTTGTGCCTAACCAGTTATATCCGGATCTTCAGTCTGATCACAGAGTGAAGTCATATGATCTCCTGGCTTCAGTGAGTGCTCCGACGCCAAAAATATTATTTAATTATTTACGTCAACTTAAATGCGCGACCGCTACTCGGGGAACCAAAAAGATTAATTTAAAAGAAAAAAATTTCCCCATTATCCGGATTTTCAGACACTTCATTACGCCCTAAAGCTGTAATGGTCTGGCTTCACTGCTGGTAGGACTTTTTTATTAAGAATGTTCCGGATCTTCAGGTCGCCTTTTAATGTTCAACTTGCACCTGGAACCCAAAAAAATGTTTAACAGCCGAATCCAACAATTCAGCTGCATAGTTGGAGAAGATTCTCCTATCCGGAACGTCACCTGTGTTATGTGTTGTGAAGTGCTATTCGTTAAAAGCGTTGATGTCAAGTAGCACGAATTCCAAAATGTAAAAGTCTCCTAGAAAATTTTTATAGGTTCCACCACCTTGTCCTCGTATGAAAAATATGAATTTCGAGAAATTATTATTATTATTATTATTATTATTTGTTGTTGTAGTTGTTCGCAAATCCGTAGACAAATTTAAATAGATAGTTGATCCGGTCAGTGATGGTGTAACAATGAAGTCCTCCATTTATCCATTTGAAAATTAGGCAAACAAAAAGAATGCATTGTATCAATCAATAGTAAAATCTATTCTAATATAGCATACAGGAACAAATAATAAATTCCAACAGTACTTTGGTGAGTTGTTGGTTGAAAAGAATACTAGATTCAATATGTGTCGTCGTTCCTAAGTGCGAGAGAGATGAAAGAATACTGCAGAAAAGCATCAAGTAATTTCATGAGTGTAAGTCGAAACCATATCCACCAATCTTCAAAATAATAATTAATACCAGGAAGTGCACGATTGTTGGAAGTGCACGATATATATATCATTTTCTTCAGCTAAATAAATAAAAGGCTAGGTAACTCTAATATAAGTTAAAGATTTATTCTGAAATAAATTTCATGAAGCAGCTACGAGCTTATGAAGAACGAAATTCTTGTGAACTAATAGTAAATAAACTAGAAATTCAGAAAGCACCAAACAATAAATAGTACTATACTTTAGGATAAATGATAAAAATCTCGTAAATCTAAATAAGTTGTTAATATAATATCTTGCCAAAGAATTCCTTACCTTATAAACCAAACGGCATTAAAAGGAGACTAAAAAGTAAAGGACACGAGATCTAAAAAGCAAATAATAAATCCACGCGCATCTGTTAAAGCGAAAAGAAAAATAGACTATAAAAAATCATAATGTAAGTATATTGAATAGTAAATAATAAACGTAAAATTTAAGAGAGAACCACACAATGAATAGTACTATTTTAAAATAAATGATTATCATCTCGTAAACCTAAATGATTTGTTTATAAAATATCAACTGGCCAAAGAACCTTCCTTACCCAAGAATTCAATTGGTATTAATAGGATACTAGAGAGTAAAGGACCATAGAGCTATGAGGTGAATAATAAATCCGTGCACATATGCTAATGTGAAAAGAAATATAGACTCTCTAAGAATTCATAATATGATTCTATTGAATAATACATAATAAATCTGAAAATTAAGAGAGAAGCAAAACGATGAATAGTATCTATCTATAGCATCTATCTATCTATAGCATCTATCTATCTATAGCATCTATCTATCTATAATAGGATAAATAATAGTATAATAATAATAATAACTAATAGAATCTATCTATGTTAGGATAAATAATTATAATCTCGTAAATATCGTAAACCTGAATAATTTGTTATATATAAAAATCAACTGCTCAAAGAATTACTTAGGAACTTCGTCATTCGTATACTAGTTTATAAAAATATATTATTATTATCCTAACATATAAAACTATTATTATTAAAAAAATACAAACAATTTTAACCGCAACATAGCCAACTTCTATAAAACAAAGAGCTTAACTAAATCAAAGGGTCTACCTAATAAACTAAGAAAAAAATTGAAATTCTACCTAGACTGACTGTACTTTTGTTTTGTAAAATAAATATGTTTGGAAATAGAATAATAGCAACTGCCGTTTTATATACTAGAGGCATTAAAAATAATATAATATGATGTAATAAATTTCGAAGAGGAATTTAACGACAGATGCTATTGTGAGAAATAAGATCAAAGATAGAAGAGGAACAGAGATGATCGTAATAAAAGTAATTTTGAAAGTATACGTCATTTCTAAACCAGATAATTCTTTAACTTTTGTTGTTTTTTGATCTTTATTCTCGCAGAGAAATATTTCCCCAAGTTCCACATTTGATGTTCCTCCTTTACGCCAAAATAATATTTATAAACCTGTTGTATAATTTTCCTTGTAAAATCTACGCCTATTTATTTTTCATTTCCATATATAAACTTTTCATACAATTTGAAATGTATACAATTATAACTAGTCATTATTCATTCAACCAATAAATAAAATTGTGCCATCTCGAGTCGTCGTTTCAAGAGAACATGGCCAAGTTCGGGGCGGCCATACAGAAGAAAGGCGCCCACTTCACGCCACCCATCCCCAAGCCAAAGAGGCAGATCCACGAGGAGTCCCTCGGGTGGCTCCGCGCCATCGCCGAAGCACGCCCGAACCCACGAGATGCCGGCCCGGCTCTGGACGACCCTATGAAGAAGATCGCGCAGACGCTCCATAAGGGCAACTGCCCCCTGGTACGAGGAGCGGTTGGCGGAGCAGGGGCCTTCCACTGACAGTTACGCAGCCACCGCCTTCGCAGCGACCCCCCAGCCCCCAACATCGGAGACCCTCTGAGTTGGAAAGAGTAGAAAGAGTAGAAAAGCACAGCCAATAGGAAGCACGCTCCCTGAGGTACGCTGCCCACAACAAAAGTTTCACGGGAAGGAACCCGGAAGTGCAGCGATGTGTGCGTAGAGATTAATTCAACAGATTATCAGAACCAAAAATAGTTATATTTAATTTTTATTTCTTGTTACGCTTGAGGTTTTTCCTTCTATCTTCATCTTCGGTTTCTAATGGGTAAAGGTTTTTTCCCTCATGTTTAAATTCACCCCTGCAGTTTTTTCTCCTCTCTTTCTTCCTTGTATTCGCCCGGCAATCGATATAGAGAGACAAACCTTCCAGCGGAAGCTTGTGTAGCCCTGAGCTTTGTGTGTGTGCCGTTTCTTCTGGGGATGTATGTTTCTCCTTGTACTGTTCCCTTGCTTTCTTCGTGGCACCCTCTCCGTTTCATTACGGTTTGGTGTTTCTCAGTTCTTTTCATTCACTCTTTCTCATCCTTCTACGTGGTGTTTTGCAACAAAAGTGGCGGCCGCTGTGGTAAAGGTTTGAACCCTCCGTGTGCAACTTTTGAATGCGAACGAAATGATAGATGAGATGAGAGAAAATCAGGAGATCCTTAACCCATAGAAAAGTGCCTTTCTTCAAGTAAGGCAACCGGATTCATATCAATCACAGCAATCGTGATATCCCAAATGAGCAGCAGCCGACTACCCCATTTAGCCGTAGGGTATTGACATTGTTTTAGTTGTTTTCTTTATTGTTGGGTATTTTTTTTAAATGAAAGTAGGGACCCCTTTGCTGCTCCCTCCTGTCTCGTACTCGGTCGCCCTTGCCCTAATGAAAGTTAAAGAAAAGGGCTAGCCCCAAAACCCATATACTCACCCAATCGGTTGGATTATATGCCCAGCCAGGCCGACCTATACACTGTAGCTCTCGTTTGCTTTTCCTTTTAACCTGCGCCCATATATCTCCCACTATGCCCGACCATGGGCGGCGCAGAGGTCCCCAAGGAATCGCAGCAGAAGGCCACGGCCATGAAGTATGTACCCGAAGGTACGCCAAGAATTTGCACACCCAAAATTGCTACTACTACTTCTTTATTACTTGTTACTTGCACGGTCGCCACTTCGGTCTGCGATCTCTCCCGCACAAAGACAAACACACAAAAAAAAATAATAATAATAAAGAAATAAATTTATTAAATCGGAAGGAGCTTCGAGAATACGCAATCGTTTAATTAGTCGATTCGTTAACGCTGTGCATTGGTTGGCACCTATGGGGTATGTTCTATTATTTCTTTCTTTCTCTTCCTTTAGTCGGCACTCTTTATTCTCGTTTTTCAAGTGCCCGCCCACGGACAGGAACAATTCCAAAGAAAAGAAGGCGGGCGGCCAAGCTCTGGGCGGCCATCGAGCCACGGGAAATACACGATGACTCCCTCCGGTGGCCCCTTACTATTGCCAAAGCACGGCCGAACCAAAGGGACGTCGGCCCAGCACTGGGCGAGCTCTTGAAGAAGATTTCCAAGACCCCTCAAGAAGGAGCCAGGAAGAAGAGGCCAACCAACTACTACTTACTTTTTGTAGGGGCTGTTTATGGGGCGGGGGAAAGGTGGCGCTGGAAAGGAGCGAACCAATCGGCAAGCTGCCTTTCCCGACAGCAATCCCCCTGGCTTTTTCCATCGGGGGACCGGTTTGCACTGGGAGCCACTAAAAAAATGAAACCATGCCATCAAACACTTATACAGTTTAAATAAATACTAATACTAATGTGTATATTCGTTCGTTTACTTCCTTCGTCGTCCTCCGATCTTGGTCTATCGTAATCGAAAGAGCATTCGTTAATTTAATTCATGGTTTTCATAGACGAATGCTAATGATACTCTCGCGTTTTTTTTAAATATTCTTTTGAAAATAAATGGATTTTATTTTTAAATGGATTTTTTATTACCAGAATCCAGTGATATAGTGTTTTTTATTATTTTTTTATAATGCCTATTATTTATATGATGAATATGTTATTGATAGGATTATCATATTCATACTGTTTCTAATTTTCATTTCTATTTGGTTTCCCAACTTCTTTCTAATTTTCTCGAGGACTTTAAAAGTCTCCATGTGGAACCTAGTTTTTGTAGGACGGAGTGAAGGAGATTTATTATACTACCATCTCCATATATAAATATATATATATATATATATAGGGGATGTACCTATATATATATATATCTGTATATTATTATATTGTGATTATTATTACTATTATATTTTGTATTATATTGTATTATTATTATTACTATTATATACTTTCCTATATCATAATTTACCCGTTTATATATTCGTATTATTGTGTCTATCGCAGTATCTATTGATATTATTTATATGCCGAATAGGCTTATAATTCTTCGAAAATTAAAACCTTCAAGGAATAAATCAGAAAACATTATCCACTTTGTTGAATCTAAGTATTATTATTAAAGCACAACTTTTGTTGTCTCCACTTAATTTTCTAGTACTCATTTCTAGTGACCTCACTCATCAAATGGATGTCTTTTCCTTATCAGTTTAAATGTTCTTCACTCTTGTTATTATTTTCTTATTTTCATACAGGTTTTTTGGAATATATTCTTTCTCAAGACTAGATGAAATTTTTGTTTTCTTAGCCAGCATTTTATTATCATTGTTAGCTTTCGACAGATCTATTTTTTCGTGAGAGACATATTTAGTCTATAGTTATGGAATTCTATTGATCTTTACATCCACTCGCCGGATTAACATCCCTGATGGGATTTACTCTTAATCTTCCTTTTATTTACTTCTACATTCTGTTGTTTTTTCATTCTTTTATTTGTATTATTATGATTTCTTTATTATTTCTTTATCTCATGATAAGAATTTTAAATAATCATTCGCTTTGTTTTCCTCATGTTTATCTTAGATTGTTAATTTCAGAATTATGTCAGAGTATAGCGGACTCCGGATAAATTAGTTTGTAGTGAATATGGGTTTGCATGAATAATATTAAAAAATTGGGTTGGTTCCAGTCTGCATGGATTTAATCCGTGTTTATTCTGAACTTTTGCGATAATGGGAGACTAATCATCTCCATCTTTGAGTGATATCAGCCAACGAAGATTCAGTTTAATATCCATAAGGGTTTGAGTTTCCGTTTAATATAATTTAATAAGGCTAAGCTTTTTATCAATAATGTTGAATGGTGATTCACATTAGGGTTCCAGATGGCACTTGCACATGCGAGTGGACGATCTGAAGATACGGAATAAAAAGGAAGCAACGAGGGAGACGAAGCAAACAATTGCATTTCCATGAAACCTAAAAACAACAGCAATCTGATACGATGGCGAGAATATATCTATCGGCAACAAAATAGCGCGTTCGACTCTATCGGATATTTGTTTGTTGATTATTGCAACCTTTGGCAGGAACCTCACCACCGCTAAGCATACCTAGGTATACCACGATGGCTAAAAAACCTTCCGCATGAAGCAATTGGAGTAAAGTAATAAAAAGAGTACAATCAAATAATAAACACAAAAAACTGACAACAAGAAAAACAGCACGGCTTCCCTATCTTCGCGAAGGGGTGGGTTTGCTGGCCAAAAAGCAAAAAGCTTATAGCAAAAGTAGCGAAGAAAACGATGCCTTGCTGTGCTGTCAATCAGAAAGAAGAAATCCGGAAAAATAAACATTTGTCTCACGCACATAGCTTTGTTTCCATGGAATCGTAGTCAAGATTGTATAGGTAACTCTGTCGTGGCCTCTAGAGCTACCCTTATTGTTTTTATCATTATTATTTCATTGTTTCTTCTGTTCGTTGTTCTTTTTATTCCTATCGCAAGCTTCCAGAAAAATAAATCCTTGAAATTCCTGACTTTTGTCTTAATTTCAAGTTGATAATTGTAGTGGTGCCAGTCTTCATTCGGTTTCCGGAACGTTAGATCTGAAGATTTGAAGTATTGCTTGTTTTTCATGCTGTATTGCACTTAGTAATTCCAGAAGCCACATTGCCTCAATGTGTGGCCTTCTGAAGATCTGTATTATTTTGACTCATGAGACTAGTCATTCGGTTGTTAGTTTCATTTTCGCTTTTGCGCAAAAGGTTATTTATCTATACTTAAAGAATGGGAGTCTATTTCGTCTGATATATTGCTAAATTTAATTGGACACTGCGCATTATTAAAGGCTCTACATAAGTGCATCTATCGCTTTTGCAGGAACAATTGGAATTGAGGTTAAAATGCATTTCAGCAACTTCAACAACAACATTAAATGACACTTCCACTCTCGGGAGTTACGCGCGTTTGTGCTTGGTTACATCAAGGTGCACCATTTACCTTTGACGGTAAGCACGGGAGACTTTTCTGACATCTGTTAAATACATTATGCATCCAGCAATTGTAGAGGGACGGGGCTATTATCTACCAAACCATGATTGACAGAGAATAATAGTCTCATTCAATTCGCTTCAATAGCATTGCTTGTTCACAACATTTTTTTTTTCATTCTAGGACTATGAAGAGTTTGAAGTCAACTAATCACTCCTAGTTCTTAAAGTATCCTTTAATTTGTTACTCCTTTTTTCTCTGATTCTTAATTGCTTAGTATTGCAAAGAGTAAACTACTTCGAGATGTCAATTGTTCCCTATTCCGATGATGAGCTAAAAGTTATCGTCAATTGTTCCCTATTCTGATGATGAGCTAAAAGCTATCATCTCAACGCTTTCTGTCGGAGATGTAATTTCTTTCAAGCGACGTCGCAAAGGCCACGCATCACCAAATTGGAAAAGTATTGTGGGGGTGATCTCTCTGGTGACCTTAAATGTGTCCGCCTCACGGTGTTCCGCCGAGGTGAAAACAAAAATACAACGAAGCGATAACATTCGCGATGTCAATGTTACGTTTGGAAGTACGATCGACTTTGAATTATCGAAGTTAAGCGCGACTGAAGAACCAGGGGATTTTGATGAAGAAATTGGTGAAGATCAAAATCCTCTGGTTCTTCAGTCGCGCTTAACTTCGATAATTCAAAGTGACATGAAGAAATTGGTGAAGATGATATCAGCATTATGCCTTTGGGATACGCATTACCCAATCGAATCGAACTTCCCAAAATGATGGATGCAATGGATCCAAAAACGTGGTTTGAACAAGTAGATTCTTCCGAGCTCGATTTTCACTTCAAAGAAGTTTTAAGCCAGAGGTTTCAGGTAACTCCTCAATCTCCCATCGCACTACGGTCTGCTGTGGATACACTTCGGCTCGGGATGACAATTGCCCATCGGGCTCCTCCTTAAGTACGGGAGATTTTCATGCGGGAGCACATGGCCCTTAAGGACGACATCCAGCACACCTACTGCTTGGTCAATGGGTTCGGTGCGGCAGAAGTGCTCAGGCGCCTCAAGAAGGAGGATCATCCCTTCTTTGCAAAGATAGAAGAAGTAGCAGCAGAGGAACGGAAGAACGAGGAAGACGAGAAAAAATGGAAAGCGGCAGAACTGGAAAACCCTAGCTGCAAAAAAGGTTCTGGCTCCCACGGTGAAGCCACCTTACGGTCTTAGGCGCCCATCAAGACCGACTGGGTTCCGACCGGTCGAATGCTTCTTATGCAGACAAAAGGGTCATACGGCCTACCAGTGTCCGCGCAGATACGGGGTTTTACAGCAAGCGCGTTTCCCAGGCCAGCGTTACAAAGAAGCAGAATTCGATGGAAGAAGACCCCAATGGTGCTCGAGGTGAAAGGACTCCTAGAGAAAATCCCTCTCTTGTGCCAACGATCTTCTGTAAACCTAACTCCAGTCCAACGGGATATTTATCTTACGAGGGGATCCGGTTTGGAACACTCGATTCCGTATTTTACAGGCAGCTCCGAGACAACCATCACCTATGGACAACAGAACGGAGTGTACACTGGAATACCTATTGATCCATTACATTTCCTCTGTAGGCCACCTTACCAGCACTACCCGAAAGACTTACTTGGGTCAGAGCATTACATAATGCAAATTGTTGGAAGCTCCATATATACACCTTCATAATTCGGCACGTGCCCAAGCGGACCAGGCCTGTACATCAAGCACCTGCAATTCAGAAAGAAGAGCTCGCTCGCCTCCCACGGAAGTCGAAGGATTTAGAGTTAAAGGTAGGACTGTTTCTTGCTTGGAAAACGGCCAGTCGATGGAGCGACATTCACAAGCTAAGACCGAAAAATTTTATGAGAACGCCGCCGCGCGAAATCGTTATTCACTTCACTCAAGGAAAGACCTTATCCCGACGCCCTTTCAAGCCGTACTCAGTATGCAATGTAAAGGATCACTCGAACGTGGAGTGGATACGGACCTTCGTTCGGGGTTGTGCTCCTCAGCAGCTGATCTTCGGCAACTATCCAACATCGCGAGTGAGTCAAATTGTAAAAACTGTGCGCCCAGAACTTTCGGCACATTCTATCAAGAGGACGGTCGTAGACGATTCGCTACTCGAACAGCCCGATACTCTGCGGGGAATTCATTGGCTCCGGTATGGTGACGACATCTGTAGTATTCTTATATGAAGACTTTTTTATAGATGACCCAGATACGTACGGGAACTAGCCCAGCGATCCTCGAACACGACATCATGCGTTGCATTCCAAGGTTGCCAGATCAGCGGATGAACTACGTCTCCCTCTCAACGTAAAAAAAATATAAGGCGATTAGATCTGACATTCGTGCAGCAGCTACTCCTTCCCGATCGTTTGATACGCTACACGTATTTGATGAGCCTGTTGAGCGCGCCTCCGTTCATTTCACGTTCTGCTCACGCCATCTCTGAGTCGAGCTTTAACCTGTTGGCGGAGTGCAGTATTCTTGAGCCTTGGCTATTATCGGATTCAGTTGAGAGCCCACCGATGAAGCCTTTTTTGGTGGTCGAGGAAAAAGGAGACCACAGCAGACGGAGATTCATCGCCTGGCCTCGTGAGGCTAATGAATCAGTAAACCTTTCTGGATATACGCGGGACGTCCCTTTAAAACTTATCTCGAGTACCTGAGTATGGTAAACTATGAATGCGGATTCATATCGGACTTAACGACGAGTTTTTTTCAGGGAGAGCTTCCTCCTCAGATACGTCATTTGTTTCACATGGTAGACCACGAGGGATGTTGGTGACGACCCACTCGCCTTCCAATGGGACATATTGTTTCTCCGGAATAGAAGAGCCAGAAACGACACTCACTTATCCTACATAATGAGCCATACAATATTCACATGCGAGGGATCACCGAGCCCCCAGACCCATTTGAACTCTATCGATTCGTTTTAATATCTATTTTTTTGTTCTTTTAGTCGAAAGTAAAACCACCACATAGAACCGCTAAAACACCTCTCGACTATTTCTTCCCAATTCCGGTTGTTCCACAAGAACTGCTAGCTAAGCGAGGGGGGTGGTTTGTGCTTGCCAAATGACCCCCTTGCCTTTTTACACGGATCTGCGTCGTGGTGGGTAACCACGGGAGTGGGTGGAATGGATTTTTAAAACGTATGTCTGCGACGAGCACAAACAAAGCGTGAAAGTTCTATATACCATGACAGAAACAAAAAAAAATGCTGGAGAAGAAGTTAGCAACTCATTTGTATTTTCCCTCTAGCCTCAAGATCTTCAGCCTCCAGCAGCAGAGTTCAAAAAAAAAAAAAATAATAAAAAAATGGACATTTCGACAGCGTATGCGACGATCAACACGCTGGCTGCAGCATTGGCTGCAGGATCTTTGACGGCGGAGCAGCACCAGGCCCAGGTGCAGAATATCCTGGCAGGTATCCGTCAGGATGCCCCGACGCAGCCGATCGTGGCGTCGATCGACTTCGCGCCTTTCGTGGAGCTGATGTCGGGGCAGATCGCGACCCAGAACGCACCTTGGATGGGGGTTATGGCCACCTACAAGGCGTCGTACGAGGCGCTCTTCAGGGACGCCCAGGCAGCAGAGCTGGATGATCTGCGGCGAGAGGTTAGAGAGAAGGCGAAGGACGCCACACTCTCTCCTTTTGAGGTGCTGGCGCTCCAGTACCTCCTGTTCTTCGAGGGCTCTCCCGCCGAGGCGTGTCGTTTGCTCGCCGCTATCATCCTCCGCGTTCCCGGTATGTCGCGCTACCAGCTCCACAACTTCGGAGCCATCGCGCAGCACATGGACAGTGCGGACAAGATGCTGTACGGGAAGTACCTGGAGCAGCTTCCTTTCCCCCTCTTCCCACCCCAATCCTGCAGGTCGGTCAACAGCGACATCATTGCCTGCCACCGTCACCTCTTTGTGGGCGATGGAAGGGAGGCGTCGGCAGATGAGAAAGTGCCGCAGGACTTCTTCCGGCCGGAGGATTCTGTGCTGTTTGGCGGCGAGGGTGGTCGGTCGAAAGCGAGCCTTGAGAAGGAGAACGCGGTCCTCCGGAAGAAGCTGCGGGAGGCGGAGAAAAGGATTGAGGAGCTGTCCAAAAAGTCTCGGTCCACGGAGGTTCCGCGTACTCTCCAGCAGCACTTTGCTCCAAAGGAGAAAGGCGAGAAGGGCTTCGCTCCGGCATGGGGGGCGACGGAGATGCCGGACGGCTCCATTGCCCCGACACAGGGAGAAAAACTAGAGTGGCCTGCCTCTTTTCCGCCGGCAGGCCGCCCGGTACCTTCCGCGCGAGAAGGTGCTTTCCTGCGCCACCCTCCCCTACCTGACCCCCGCTCACGTCACGCGGATTCGTGAGCAGCTGTCCTCCCAGAGGGTCATCTACTTTCCGCTCTTTATTCGCCACCACTGGATAGCTGGTATCCTGCGGTTGACTCGGCGAAAGAACGAGAGCTTGGAAATTGTAGATTCCGCACCATCGCCGATAGTGCACAGAGACTTGCGTAGGGCCATGAAAAAGCTGTGGCCAGGATTGCGCATCACCAGTCTCCGGTGCCCTCGGCAGCGGCCAGGGAGCGACGACTGCGGCCTGTACATGGCCGCCACCTTCTTCGCGGAGTTCCTCCGAGTCGGTGTGGCATCCCCACACAATATTGCTGAACGACTACGGAGTCTCTTCAGCAGATGCGCGAAGGAGAAGACTTCCAAGGACGTATTCCTACGACACATGGAAGACGAGCTCCTTCGGGTGGACACACGACTGGACGGAGGAGGCCCGAAGCGCCGAACCCCCAGCGCAAGAGTGCCGGCAGCCAGCGAGGCAGTGCCCCCACCATCGGAGGGACCCACGCAAAAGGCGCCGCACACACCAGTAGCAGAGACATACGCTACACAAGAAGCAGTAGACCCCCTACTGTCACCAGAAGCGGAGACCATACCGGAGTCGCAGGCGCCGATCACGCATTCGGTGGAGTCCTCATCTGGGCAAGAGACTCAGGTGGATGAGGTGTCTTTGAAGGTGCAGCAGCAACTCGCGTTTGCAAGCACGTCGGCAATGGCAGCAGCTAGTAACAGAAGCTGATGGTGCGTACTACCGCCTCACGACGGTTGTATCTGAGGCAGTGCTTGGGTTGTACCTACCCGAGGGTGTGACGACATACCCGGCGAGGCCCCAGCAAAGCACCACCCGGCCACAATCGAGAAGGACATCCGTGACAAGCGCACCCGCGACACGGGAGAACGAACCAGGAAACGAGGCCCAGGATCAGGATGAGTACCAGGAGATCCTACGAGACGAGCCCACGTTCCTGTTAAACAGCGAGGGCAGCCCGCCAGGAGGCTCGGTTACCTGCCCCAGGACTTGGCACATATTCAGCCACAAGCCTCCACACCAGGAGATGTTCTCATGGAACGCCGTCAGCAAGCCAACGCGTTACCACCACATCCGCTGCCTACGAAAGCTGCAAGCGATGCCCGTGGAGTACTTAGGGCAGAACATCGCAGCGGCGACGATCCGATGCGTCCTGATGGATGCCAAGGCGAGAGGATGGCGCCCAGCGACAGTGGACAAGGAGTTGTCGTCTATGGCAGGAGCCCTGCGGAACCTTCCCCTCTACACAACGGAGTCCCACGGTGTGCACTCAACGAGTTCCCCGAGTGGAACACGGCGAAGAAGACAATCGTGCGGATGATGAGGAGAGTCCGTCGGAGCCAGCATCACCGGTGACCCTTGCACAGTGCAGCGAGGCGATCCGCTCTCTGAGTCGCAGCAGCCCGAGGGCAGCTCTCTTCTTGGCCATGATGTGGTGTCTGGCAGCGAGGGCCGGGGATGTGGCGTATCTCCGCCAGCGAGACATTCGTCTCGAGAAGGATCCGAGAGAGGACGGGACGTACGGCCTAGTGGTGACCCAGCGCTACGGGAAGGGAGCGAAGTTCAGAGGGGTTTACGCGGCCGGCTCAACGCTGAGAGTGGAGCAAGCGAACGACCTCTCCAGGATCCTGGCGAGGACTCCCCCGGAGCGGAAGCTTTTCCCGGATCACGAGGATCTCAGGGATCGCATTCGGGCAGCTCTCCGGAGAGAGAACAGGGAGTCAGCGCTGACATCGGTGAGGAGGGGCGCGATTCATCACCTGGCGGCGAAGGGAGTGCCGACAGCGGAACTGATGAGACTTACCGGGCACAAGCGGCTCGAGACCCTGGAGATATACTTGGGTTTTGGCCGCCATCAAACCCGGGAGGCCGCAATGGCGCAGGACAGCGCCGCCCTCCTCCACCACCCCGAGCCGAATCCATAGGCTCGAAGGCTCCGTCAACCAAGGAGTTGGGGATTAACGAAGTATCGTTGTATATGGAGATACAACGCATGCAGTGCGTCGTCAATCCGGTACCACCAGGCCCTATGAAAAGTGGGGCTTCACCTGAAGCACACCACCCTCCTGGACATGAACGCCGTCCTTCAAATGGAAACGGCGCGTTCCGCCACCAAGGATTTTCTACTCGGAGTGCAGAAGTATTTCGATCCGCAGACGTACGAAGGCTTTTGGACGTCGAGGACGATAGAGCCAACGCAGCTCTCCCGAGAGGATATCCAGCAAGCGGTAGAGATGGGGAAGTTTGAAGCGATCGGCGCTGATACGCTGGGCGAGAACAAACTCCCCTGGGGATACCACGGTGTGAACGTGTTTGCGGTGCCAGAGATGAAGGGCAGGCGTCGGCTCATCACCGAGCCTCACCTCAACACGGCTATCCGGACCAGCGACGTACCCAACGTCACGTACCCGACACGCTTGGGCAGAAGGCAGTTACTGCGGCAGTGCAAGTACATGCTGCAGATCGACTTCGAAGCCTTCTACGACGCGATCCCGATACCAGGAGAGATGAGGAACAAGTTTGTCTTTCGGAAGGGGAAGGACTTCTTTCGCCTGAAGACGTTGCCGACGGGGGCAAGATGGAGCGTGGCAGTGGGCCAGGCCGTGACGTGGACTATCGTGGACGTAGAGACAGAGGTGACAGTCCACACCCTGATCGACAACGTCCTCATAGCAGCGAAGGAAGGTCAGGAGGCTGAATTCGTGCGCACTGTGAGGAGGATACTGGGGCGCATGAGAGAGGCCAATCTCCTGACGTCCCCGAACCGTGACGAACTTATGGCGATGAGCGACGAGGCGCTTCTAACGGAGGCAGAAAAGGCCGTAACTTTCCTCGGGAGGAGTACGCGTGGTTTGAGGGAGAGGTGGATACGCAACTCCATCAAAACCGTTGCAAAGTTAGGCCTAGCACTACAGGCAGAGAGATTCAGCTGCCGATCATTCGTATCTCTAGTCTCACTAGAGCTGTATGCCCTCCACACCACTCGCATGAACCCAGCGAGTGCGTTCCAACTGCTGCGTGCATATCGCGGGGTGTACAGAAGGGTCGCAGAAGGCGTCGATTGGGGCTCGGAGCTCCCGTACCTCGACGCTAGGGTGCACGCCAAGATGGTAGCACTCGGGGAAGCGCTCTACCAGAACGACTGGTGGCGCATCGCCGACGAGAGGCACCCCACGTACGATGAGGCGTACTATGGCGCCATCGTTTTTACGGATGCATCGTACGCGGGATGGGGTGCTATCGCGCGAAACAGAGCAGAGGGAACCGTAACCACTTATCAGCAAAAGTGGAGCGTGGTTTTTTCAACCAGAACTCGCCTTACTCGGCGGGGCTGGTGAGAAACCGAGGGTTCTTTAACGCTCAGCATTCGGCTCACGCAGAGCCACGGGCGGCTCAGCTTGCCCTAGGGCAATTGGTGCGAGAGGGACTTCCGGACGGAGCCCGAGTCGCCCTTGTCACAGACCACGAAGCCATCGTCCACGCTCAGAGGCGGGCGAACGGTTTCGGCGGAATAGGAAGGGGATACTCGCTCAACAAGCTTTTCGAGTATGTCCATGACCTGTGGTACCGCAACGGTATCGAGGTCACCTTCTTCCAGATCAGCGTTCCATCCAATCCGGCTGATACACTATCACGTGTCTTAGAGGGTGAATCGAAAGGGGGTCAAATTGTATGCAGGCCAGCAGCTACGACATGCCTTCCCTCTCTTCGCTACACTTCGCCCCCGGTATGTGAGGGCCTCCCCTTCAAGGCGAACAGACACCGCTGAGGCCCGATGTACATAGAAGCATGCTCGCTGTGGGGTGAATCTAGACCACAGAAAATGAATAGAGGTTCTTGCCGTTTCAGGACTTGATTCCTACGGATACT